>JARFXV010000182.1:0-30000 GCA_031761425.1 Cosmopolites sordidus
TTTTTCGATAATGAGGGTGGAGTCTAGACTTGCGTTGCCATTTTATTTGAATCTGGCTTTGAACAATGCTCCATTAAATCGCCGTTATAGTCTATGTGCTCTATTTTTAATAGTATTTCAGCGGATTGTGATATGAATAATAGTTCATGGCGCCACATATTGACGATATGTGTGCGTAATTACTTGATGAGACAATGATTGAGTTTGTTTTTGTTATATTTATTAAAGGTAATACCGTTTTTTTTTTGGTAACTTTACTTTATTTTCAGTATAGACAATTACTTTCAACTCTCTTTCTCTTTAAATTTTATTTTATTTTATTTTTTTCTATTATAGTATGTTATTTTCTTCAATATTGTAGAGATTAGTGTAATTATTATTATATTTTATAATTGATTACATTAGATATTAGTAATTAGCTCTGTAATTGGGTTATCCTGTTGGGCTAATAAAGCATTATTATTATATGTTTGTGCGTACTGTCTCACGGATGGAAAAACTTGTATTGGGTTTTCTTCCGGGAGTACATCCGGTTTTCGGGAGCTTGGAGACGTTTCGGCAAAATCTCATTTGGCATCTTCGGTGCATACTGTCGCGAGGTTCGTGATTGTTTTTGTCCCGACAGGGACCAACCCAACAACCGGATGTACTCCCGGAAAAACCCAATATATATATATAATATATATATATATATATATATATATATATATATATATATATATATATATATTATATATATATATTTATAGAAAAGTGTGAAATCCTTAGTGGGTAGTATAAAACTTTTCAACCTACTCTTCTAAAATTTTAAATAACAGTCCCTTTTTAAAATCATCCCTCCCTCGTATAAGCAAATCCAATTCCACCCATAGAAATTACCATTTAAAGGGTACCGGCAGACAAGGCCTTTTTTCGGACCGAAAAAAAAAAGTGGAGAGAGTGAAGACGCTCGTTGGAGTGATAAAACATAAATAAACCCCGAAAGTCGACAAGACCGCGGTCCCTTTTACGAAACTCGAAGAGTTTGGACAAATACATATCCCAATGGTATTTGATCATACTTTACGATTATTGACAAATATACATCGTAGTTCGCTTTATTTGACGGGTCTTTTGGTCGGCAAATATTATCACAGAAATCATTTGGGGCGGTTTTGTTTCCTTGTGTTTCCATTTTTTTCTCTCTTGTTTTATGTCTCTTACATCATTTGTTTTAGGGTTTTGTCCTCAGACATGTTTTTGAAATGATATTTCGTGTTTACTTCCCGAATGTGTCGAAAATGGTTTATTTAAATATCATTCTTTAATTATCCCCATAACAAACACAGTGATTCGTAAGTAAAATTGTAAGTACTAGCCAAAGGGAACTAACGGCCATGATTTGAAATTAATAGGAAGAAAATCAAAATATGCTTAGTGTATACCATCTATTGGACCTTAGCAAAGAAATCTGAAGAGATGCTGGTCACCAAATCTTATGCACATTTCGCATTGTATTATCAGTTCGCATCTTCTTCTGATGTCATGAATGTTACCGCCCTCGTTCGATATTAAAGCCCCAGATAGACAAGTTGGCCTACTGCCATAAATTGCCATATTTGACTGATCTTGTTTTGATGTTCAATAAGCATTATTTTCTTTTTCCCGTCGTTTCTTTCTAGTCTGTAAGGACGACTTCCGTATTTAATGTCTTGATAATTAAGATTAGTTGAACAAATGGCCTCGCAAGAACTATACTATCAACGACATATGTTAAGTTAGATATTTTAATACCACCAATAGAGCCATCACTAGTTCGATGTAGTTCGAAACATCTACACATGATATATTATGTCGAATAATATCAATACTGAATAGAATTGATAATAGAATACAACGTTTTCTGATTCCTTTATTGACGCAAAACACATCGGAAATTCCATCTTCTTCAGTTTCACCACTGCTCTATTCTTCTCATATAAACGAACTGCTTCTCTACCATCACTAAAGTGCTTGTATCATATCTTGCAAACATTTTTGCACAAATCATCATCGCCGTAACAAGTTGTTAATATTTTTAATGTATCAGCTCAAGAAATTTCGAATGAAATTTAATAAATCAAATGGTTCTATCGATACCTAACGCACGCCTTATTTTTTGATCATAGATGTATCATTCTATAATCTATAGTCCGTTTTTATACGTAGGTGTTGAAGATGCCTATAACGTCAAAGTCCTCTAAGTGCACGTCCTCTAAATACACATGTCCTCTATCTGCACTCAATTCCATCCTTCAAGTGCACGTTCCCCAGTCCCCACTTAAAGTTATATAGGACCAATTATGTGAGACCGTAAGCGCGCGATTTTTAAACTTTTCATTTCAATAAGTACCACATATTGTATGACTGATATTGTTATGACGAGTATTACCAAAACCTCTTGCACTAAACACAAAAGTATATTTATTCAATATCGTATTAAAACAATAAAAAGAAAAATATAACTTATTATTATTATTATTATGCTAAATTAAATTAGTTGTGATAATTATATATATATATATATATATATATATATATATATATATATATATATATATATATATATATATATATATATATATATATATATATATATATATATATATATATATATATATATATATATATATATATATATATAACAAATTAGCAACACTAAAACCTAAACAAACAAACCCAGATTCATTACCACCGAATGAAGATGAAATAATTAGGCAAATCAAGCGGCTCAAAAATGACAAGGCTTCTGGTGAAGATGGAATCACTGCTGAACTTTTGAAATCCGCTGGTCCAGGTACAATCAAGGAAATAACCAAAATTCTGCAAGAAGTTTGGCGAACCGAACGGATTCCGGAAGATTGGAAAGATGCTCTAATCCATCCACTACATAAGAAAGAAGATAGAACGGATGTAAACAACTATAGAGGAATATCTCTTCTCCCAGTTTGTTACAAGATTCTATCTCAATGTCTACTAGACAGAGCACAGGGACAGTTAGAACCTAACATTGGTGAATATCAAGCAGGTTTTCGACCGGGCAGATCCTGCCCTGAACAGATCCTGTATCTGAAGTTGATTCTAAGACATCAAAAACTGTACAATAAAAATCTCGTCTGTACATTTGTGGATTTCAAAAAGCATATGATTCTATTGACCGCGAATCTTTATTCCGAATCTTGAAAGAACAAGGACTAGATCTGAAAACGCTGGCAATTATTAAAGCAACGTTAACTAACACAAGGTCAAAAGTTAAATTCATGGGTGAGATCTCAGAGCCCTTCGAAATTAAAACTGGAGTGAGACAAGGGGATGGACTCTCGCCACTCTTATTTAACTGTGTTCTAGAAAAAGTAATACAGGAGTGGCGTGAAAAAAAGTCGGCCCTGAATATTGACCAGCCCATTAAACTGGGGAGAACCAACATCAAAATTGATTGTCTGGCATTTGCTGATGATCTAGCAATTGTAGCTCAAGATGTATTAACGGCACAGAAACAGATTGAAATTCTAAAAGAAACAGCAGAAAATGTAGGACTTCAAATTTCCTTTGAAAAGACACAATACATGACCTGCAACAGACTAAGAATGCCATTTCTAAAAACAAAATATGGTAACATCAGACGAGTCTCTCAATTCAAATATTTGGGTGAAATAATCATGGAAAATGGATTAGAAAAAGCGGCCAACAAGGGTAGATGTCAAAAAATGGAAACGGCATTGAGACTTACACAAAATATTTACAACAAAAAATGCCTATCTAATAACACAAAACTGAGGGAGTACAACACAGTTATTAAGCCAGAATGTCTATATGCTGCAGAAACGCTCATTTTGAATAGAAAGAAGGACATCGAGGACATTGAAAAGAAGGAAAGAAAAATCGTAAGAAAAATCCTAGGCCCCAAACAAATAAATAGCACATACAGCAACATACCGACTTCGAGAAAACAAAGAAATCAAACAATACACAGATATACATAGCGATATGAGAAAAAGAAGACTTAAGTTTTACGGACACATAAAACGGATAAATCCGAGTAGGTTAATTAGACAAATAGTCGAATTTTATGAAAACAGGAGTAGAGGTAAAGTAGAAATAATTAAATGGATTGCTGCAATTAAAGAGGACCTAAGATCAGCAAATATTACACAAAGTGAAATTAAGGATAGCGGCTGTTTCAGACCCAAGGTTAATGTGTGGAAGGTTGGCCAGAGTGAAAAATGTAGGAAGACTGGAACAACTTGGTCTGACGAAAGGAAAAAAGCTCATAGCGAAAGAATGAAATTAGTATGGGCACAAAGGAAGGCTAACAACAACAAACGCCTCTAATTGTACTTCGCTTGGTCCACTAGGGCCCATACGTGAATAATAATAAAAAAAAAAAATATATATATATATATATATATATATATATATATATATATATATATATATATATATATATATATATATATATATATATATACATTAATTTAACTTATAAAATATAAATATATTAATTAAGGTTATGTATCAGGTTATGTATTAAGGTTAAGCATCTGATTAAATAAAAATAGATATAGATGGATATAAGGATAGATATAGATATAGATGGATCCCGGTCCAGACTCGTGCACTTGGAGGTGCAGTATTCGGTTTCCGCATGGTCACCTTCCAAACGTCGCTTAACTTCAATTATTGAGAACTGATGCTCGACGCGGTGTGGCTTTTTTCTTGATTATCATAGTACAAAAGGGTGCTACAATAAGAGCCCAAGATGTGAATTTTAAACAAAACATGGTTTTCTGTAGCAAAGTATTGAAATATTGATTGATTTTTAGTATCGACATTTTTAAATTATGTATAGAACAACACACACAGTAAATGGCCGGCACGGCTTAGGTGATACACACGTACTCTTCTGGCGACATTTTCAAAAACGGTTTTACATAAATGTGTCGGTATTTCGTTGCTACAGCGTTGAATTTGAGCCTTCAGTACTCGGGTATCGTGGGCTTGGGCTTGTTGGCGTAAACCTGAGACCAAAAATCCCAAAAAAAAAATCGTGACGTCACACCAAATGGTCACCAAAACCAGAGATGATGCTCTCTTCGCTGTGCATGGTCTCTTGGCGGAAGTTGTTGAGTCAATTAGACTTTGTAAGCATGAAAATACAAATCTTTAGTGAGAGGTGAAGAGTGGCTGTTGAAATGTCCAGTTCTTGGGCACGTTGACTAATCGAGGACCCTGGACCCTCGGCCACATTCTTACCAACTGCCAAGATGTTTTGTTCTAAACGAAAACTACGAGCTTGTATCGTGTGTTTCACATCAAGCACTAAGCCAGTACTTTGGAATTTTTCGATTATTCTTTTCACAGTTGATAAATTTGGAACATTATTTCTACTGAAAATCAAACGCACTGGACGAATCGTAGCAACCAAACTTTCAGCATTTTGATGGTAATGTTTAACAATAAGGACGCGTTACTGTATCGTGTAATGCTCCATGTTTATTAACTCCTATCTGTCTCTTATCAACATGGCACAATTCTTGATTCTTCTTGCTATCGAATCATGGCAGCCAGAATGGCGCGCAATTCAAATCTTGTAACACTATATTGATATAATAGTTTGGCATTACTTATGACATTTCTTCTCATTTTGTTGTTTCAGTTCCGTCTGGTTTCCAACAATTATTATTTTTTTCTTCCCTATGCCAAATCTTGATCTCAGCTCTGCCATATTTCCATTTTTTGCAGCATTTTTTTATTTTTCAAATTGTTCAAAAACAACACCCGATCCCGTTCGAAAATCCTCAGTCTTCCTTCCGCCATTTCCAAAACTCCCCTTCCGAATCTCAAACGCCTGTAACATTTGGTTCAATCTATTATCAACTTACTTTAATTAATGCCCTAATACTCGTCTTGGATGTATATTAATTAGATTTAACTTATTGTTCTCAAGTCTAATAAGAAATTTCGCAACTCCCTTTAGAAGTTCGCGATTCCCTTAACTTTCTGGAGGGGGCGCTAGGAAGGTCGGGGGCGGGAGCGGGAGCTGAGGGTTGCTTCGGAGGGGGTTGTGGAAGACGGTTCAATTGAATGAGTTATTAGTTTTTGTCTTTCGTGTTAATTAATTTTATTATTATATTGTATGGAATATACCGGGTATTTTATTGCAGAAGGCGAAATAAACAGTTATTGAGGCACCTAACTTATTTATCGTTGATTTTGAATGGCTCCGGAACATTGTGTATTATTGTTAAATTAGTTTAAGGGAACCCGATGGGTGGCTTATCCTTATGGGAAAGTTACCAACTTTGAAGAGCTTTGAGGACCTTTGAGGAAACGACTTCATTTTTTTCATCTTTTCAATCTTTACGAGTAGTTTAATTTGACCTTTTTTTATTCAGTTTCGAATATCGCAAAAGTTTTGATAAGCCACCAAAATTTAGATTTTTTTCTAACATAGAGTCATTCGGGTCAAGTGTGCGCACTTAAGCATCCAAAGTGGTATCAAAATTAGACGATAAGAAATAAGGCAAAATGAAACCATGCATATGGTAAAGTATTTATTGAAGTAGTAACTAAATTAAGAAATAACACATAAAACCTTGACACTTAAAGAAAAAAAAATTAATTAGAAAAATTCAACATGCGCACACTTGACCCGTATTGCGGATCAATTGTGATTGAAGTGTGCGCAGTCGTGTGGGGTAAGTATGCGCATTTGGGAAAAGTGTGCGTTTATAGTCACAAATGTCTTAATAGCAAATTGTCTTGAAGACTAGATCACTGTATAGAGATCGGCTTATAAATATAAAATCACATAAAATCAGTTGACTAAAAAGGGTCTTAAAAAGAAATTCTATGATAATAATTAAAACACTTGGTATTTGTTTCACAATATATTCAAGATATTCTCTAACATGTTTCGGCCTCGCGACCATTCTCAAAGAGAGTTATGTATAAACTAAACTAAAGTTTCAAAGTGCTGTCTAATGGAAGTCGGTTTTTCATCTCGTTAAATTTATTACACTATCAATAATTGGAGTATTTCCGAAGTCTAGCTGGGTGTTTGTTAGGTTTTTGCCGTCGTATATGGCTTTTTTAATTTCGAAAATTTCCAGGTAATTTAACAGCCTGCTTTTATTGCAGCTATGTATTAATTTGGTATTATTAATGTTAAAAAAATGGTTCTGGTCTATACAATGTTCGGCAAAGCCCGTCTTTCTCTAATTGTGTAAAATTGAATATTTATGTTCTTTTAACCTATCATTGAGCGATCGGCCCGTTTGGCCTATATAAATAGCGTCACACATATTACATTTAATTTCGTATACTCCAGATTTGTCACAAAATTTTGCTCTTTCTTTGTTATTGTTTAACATCGATGTAAGATTATTCTTATTAACAGAGATAATATTAATATTTTCGTTCTTTAACTAATTTGTGATACTTGAACTTAATTTGTGAATATAGTTTATAGCATGCCAATTTTTAGAATCTTTTTCGGGTGTTGCGGCATAAAAATGTTTGGTGTTGTTTTTCTTAATTTTGTATTTTATCATTTTATCTATGATGCTTGGCTGATATCTAAGACCAGAACCATTTTTTTAACATTAATAATACCAAATTAATACATAGCTGCAATAAAAGCAGGCTGTTAAATTACCTGGAAATTTTCGAAATTAAAAAAGCCATATACGACGGCAAAAACCTAACAAACACCCAGCTAGACTTCGGAAATACTCCAATTATTGATAGTGTAATAAATTTAACGAGATGAAAAAACCGACTTCCATTAGACAGCACTTTGAAACTTTAGTTTAGTTATACATAACTCTCTTTGAGAATGGTCGCGAGGCCGAAACATGTTAGAGAATATCTTGAATATATTGTGAAACAAATACCAAGTGTTTTAATTATTATCATTGTTACTATGTTTCACCAAGAGCCAACCGCGTAATCAATCAAAACTAAAGAAATTCTATGATAATTTTAGGAGGAATCTTCTTGGCAATTAACACATTCAACATAACAAAACTACCTCCTTCATAAAAAGTGCATTGTTCATGCCACCAATCCATGCATTTAATACATTCGATCCGTTCTTCAGTAAGAGGTTCTGTATATTGTCCTTTACAGAGTGGACAAAAATACTTTTTAAAATTTGAGTTAGAAGCCTCCGACTTTTTTACCAACTTTTTTTCGTCAGTACAGTTTTTTTTGTATCGCTCAATGCTGATTTACGAATTATTTTCTTAGGTGTTTTTTTCTTCTTCGAGTCGTTTTTTTTTCTTCTAACTGTTGTTTATAACGACTAGCTGCAATTATTTGGGATTTCATTGCAGTTCGATTGGAATGTCTTTTCCTTTTCATTTTTTGGAAATGGTGAGATCGTCGAGATTGGTATATGTTGATGTTGATTCTCTTTATTAGAGCTTACATTCTTTGATACTCTGGCTGTAGATGTTGATGAAGCTTCTATAAAAAGTTGTTCATCAATAGGATCTACAATCATAAACATTGTGGGATCAAACTCAGCAATAAATTTTTCAACCTGCTCAGTATAATTGCTCTCAATATCTGATGATGTTTCAATTCTTGCTACGGGTTGTGCGTCATTTTCCTTAGAGGATTCATCCTGTGTAGCAACAACATTTCCTTTAACTTTAAAGTAACTATATTCCACTTACTTTTAAACCAGATTCAGCATTCCCTCGACTTTTTTGTAAGCTTCATTGAATAATCGAGCTATATAGTATTGAGTAATAGCTTTTCCAGGAAACTCTGACATGAATTTATTACATTCAACAGAATACTTAACTTTCAGGGGACTGAAAAAAGATCTGTCCAGTGGTTGGAGTTTGTAGCTTCCATGTTCAACTGCCTCTAAATTAATATAGGAAGAGTGATTGTCAAGAAGCAGCAGTACTGAATCTTATAGTGTAGGATGGACAAAGGATTAAAAATGTTCTAACCAGGTGATAAACAGATCTGTGTTGACAAAACCACTATCAGGTACCATGCAGATGCTCTGTGAAGGTGCACCATTTAATAAATCATTACAAGATATTTTCCGCGGATAAATAAATGCAGGCGGAACATAATGTCCAGTAGCACTCATGCAGCAAATGGCTGTTACTGTGATACCTCGTTCTGCAGACACAACGTTAACCACCACTTTTTTTCCTTTTGTTGGCACAACTTAGGAGTTTTTTTCGGAACACTGCTCATTCCCGTTTCATCAACATTATAGATACGGTTTGGTTTGAAGTTATACTTCTTATATAATTCATTCAAGTTCTTTAAAAAACGATCAACTAGAACTTTATTAAATCCAATTGCTCGAGCTAGACTAGTTGCTGTAGATTGACGGAGGGTTATTTCTGGATGGCGTTTTAAAAAAACTTTTTATCCAGTCTCGTCCCGCCGTTTTGCAAGTTGAATCGAAGCGATTTTCAATTTTATTAGCTGCAGCACACTCACAAGCAAGCCACCACAAATCGGTTATGGTCAAACCGAAATATCTTTCGTCCATTTCCTTACAATGATTCACAAATTCTGCTTCTTGTTCTTCGTTAAACGTTGGCTTTCACCGACCCAGAAGCACTTGTATCAAGTTTTTGTAGACGAGACTCGCTGATACCGATCTCACTTGCAGCAGTGCTTTTACTTTTTCCTCTAGCTATAAGTTCTTTTGCTCGAGAAATTTGCAATTCAGTAACAGGAGCTCGTTCAGGTTTTTTCTTTGATAATTTCGTGGCACTATGATTAAAATCTGAAATATAATAAACAGCATTAATCATCTTTTTTACAACAAATTCATTGTTTCTTTATAAAAAAAAACAATGGTGGTAAGTGTGCGAATTGCGCACTCTTGCCTCAGACCGATATTTTTTATATATACTCATATAACTTTACCTAATCCAAACATAACCTAAAATATTATGTTGAACAGTGAACTTGAATAAATTACTAACGTAAAAAACAAATACCTTACCGTGGATACTATCTGTAGTTCGTTGTGACAATCTTTGTCGCAATGGCAAAAGTTATAGTTGCAGCGTCGAATTCTTAATATTTTTTTTACAAACAAGTGGACAACAACATATCGCGACCTCGTGCATAAACTAATTCCTCGTCACCATACCTTTACGTTGCCTATGCATGTCACGACTCTCCCCTCCCCCCTTCGTAGATAAACGAGGTGCGCGCACTTACCCATTGCGCACCGTTACCTCGAATGACTCTACTTTTGGATCTAAAAAAGGTCAAAATAAGTACTAACTAACTAACTCAATACTAAAGTGAAAACTGCATATAAATATGAAAAAACCTAACTTTGCAGGATGGTCGATTTTCTCTAACGATTTGAATTCATCGGTTTCTCGGGGTAAAAACGAATCGATATTGTATCAGAACCCTCAGAGTATCGTTGTATTGGAACCTTTGGTGTGAAACACTAAACCTGAAGAAATTTACCACTAAACACTTTTTTGAACTGCTCGACGCACGTTTCGCTAACCATGTTAGTATCATCACAAGCTGATTTAATCTAATGCTAAAACTAAACTATGTTCTATTTATATGGAAACCACGCCTAACGAAGCGTGTAAAAATCATGAACCGTGAAGTGTACTAGGCCATACATCAATAATTGAAAAAGTTGACTGAAAGGAATCGGTCCTTTATCTCGGTTCATGATTTTCTTATATTTTTCTATTTGAATGCTTTCATATGCATCCAAAGCCCTATTATTATTAAAACTTTTAATTAGTCTTAAATTACTAATATCTATACTGTTGTCATGTTCGATTGCATGTTGGACAACACAAGAGTTTTCATTTCTCCCATATCTAATGTGGGCAATATATTCTTTATATCGTGTCAATATGGATCTTTTTGTTTGCCCAATATACCTTCGATCACAGTCTTGACAACTAATTTCGTAAATCCCTTACTTTTCATGTTGCTCTACTTTATCCTTTGGATTACCCAGAACTCCTTTTAATTTATTAAGTCCACTTTTTTCAAAATTTTGTCTAGCCCTCATGTTAATTGGACATAAAGGGTATTACTATAAAGTCGGTAGAAATAATAAAAATAGGTTATATTTTGATATTTTCAAAAAAATCACCACCACTTTGAGATACATTCCTAATGATTCACATCATAGCTTCCAAAATAAGATGGCAAGTTTAGATTTTATAGTAAATAGATTAATTAATTTTCCTTTAAATAAAGATAATTATAACAAAGAATTAAAATTAATTAGGGAGGTATCTGAAGTGAATGGTTATAATAAGAACATTGTAGATAAACTAATTAGAAAACATAAGTTCAGAGCATTATTGAAAGAATCTTCGACTTTTCAAAAGGATCAGAACACAAAGAAATTCATGGTAATACCATTTGATGTCCAGTTGACAAGAGGACTAGACAAAATTTCGAAAAAAGTGGACATTAAGGTTGTGTACAAACCATATAATAAATTAAGAGAAGTTCTGGGTAATCCAAAGCATAAAGTAGAGCTACATGAAAAGTCGGGGATTTTCGAAATTAGTTGTCAAGACTGTGATAGAAGGTATATTGGGCAAACTAAAAGATCCATATTGACAAGATATAAAAAACATATTGCCCACATTAGATATGGGAGAAATGAAAAATCTTGTGTTGCCCAACATGCAATCGAACATGATCACAGTATAGATATTAGTAATTTAAAGCTAATTAAAAATGTTAATAATAATAGGGCTTTGGATGCATATGAAAGCATTCAAATAGAAAAATTTAAGAAAATCATGAACCGAGATAAAGGACCGATTCCTTTCAGTCAACTTTTTTAATTATTGATGTAAGGCTTAGTACACTTTACGGTTCATGATTTTTACACGCTTCGTTAGGTATGGTTTTCATATAAATAGAACATAGTTTAGTTTTAGAATTAGATTAAATCCTCTCCTGCAATATGTACAAAAATGTACACATTGGATAAGAATAGTCTAAGATACAGGATAATACTTGAAAGGAAACAGATTATTAAAAAAATAATAATTTATGCCTTCCTTATACCTCAAAACAAATAAACCTACGGATTTTTCCGTTCGTATTTCTTTTTAAAGAAAAATTGTTTATTTCGAAGTGAAACTTCTGCGTTGTTTGTCGGAAAATTAAATTTTAAATTCAAGTCGCATGTGAAACTAAACAAATTCATAACGCTGGAAAAAAAGGCAGGGCGAAACCGGATGAAAGTTTAAATTTATGCGCATCTTGAGCCAGCCAGACAATACGTTCTAGAATCTGTTGCCAAGGTGGAAAAAGAGGATTTTTTTACCCTATAAAATATTTATTTCAGAAAACCTACGATAGTTCTT
Source organism: Cosmopolites sordidus (assembly GCA_031761425.1). Classification (NCBI taxonomy): domain Eukaryota; kingdom Metazoa; phylum Arthropoda; class Insecta; order Coleoptera; family Curculionidae; genus Cosmopolites; species Cosmopolites sordidus. Next base: position 12,381 of record JARFXV010000182.1, read on the forward strand.
GATATGTACGTCTATATACATGATCAAACAGCTAGTGATAATGAAATATGTGTACCAGTAAGTAATGTAGTTTTTTGATACTGTTCAAAATTTTATTATATTTAAGAATTAACACAGCTTTAATCTACAATATAATCGCCATGACAATCTTTGCTCATATTTCTGAGAAACTTTCTATTCTCTTTTTGTAAAATGATGGTGATTTTGAAATAAAATATTCTTCGACTGCAGTTTTGATAGTTATCACATTAGATTTTGTTTTCATATATTTGGAAAGATGGTAATCTGACGGTGCAACATCCGGAAAATACAGTGGATGAGGTAGTGTTTCCCAGCCTAACTCTTTAATTTTTCTTGGGTGATTCTGCACTAAGGAGTCATACTGTAAAATGACACATTTTCGATTAAACAGTCTTGGACGTTTTTAAATCAAATCCATGTCTAGTTTATGAAGCTGAACTTAATAATATTCAACAGTTATGGGTTCATTAGAATTCAGAACCTCATTATATATAGAGGGTGACGTGGGTAAGTGAGGTAACTTGATACTTGATATTGTTTTTAATTATTTGAAGCAAATAAACAATTAATTGTTTGTTATTATTTGAGAAAATATTTTCTTCATTTCTAATAACATAAGTTTTTGTAAAAGTTTTTCTCCTATATTGATTTCATCATGGTAAACTAAAAAATTATACTGATGAAGTCCTACTATGTATCCATATATATAGCAAAAAGTAAAATACCTATTTTTAAAAAATAATAACTTTTTAGATTTTAATACGTATGATCTTTCATTTTTATTAAGGTTATATTTAGAAGAAAACTGAGCATCTAATATAGCAGAATATTTTTGACGAGTAACGCCATCTGCATGTTGGGGCTGACAAATTTGTTGACTGTCCTCGTATACCCTCAAGCGCGAGCAGCACTATCTCAAAAATCAGTTCTCAATAGATCATGTTAAGTGACGTTGATCGCGGATGATATCTGGAAGGGTGACCGTAATATAGGCAACCCAGTAATATAGGCAGTATAGCGGATATCAAAAGGCCAAGGGTCTCCAAAGCCTTAACGCTGAATAATAAAAAATAATAATAATAACCTACTATATATTATGTAATATTCGTTAGAAACGTAAGTATTTATAAATATTACACTTTAGTTTAGCTTTAACAAAAGAATTTTATTATTATCCACCGCAGGTTCTTACTATTTAAAATATTAACTCCCTAGCTTACGTAATCTCGCAGTGACCTTCCTAGGCTAAGCTTAACACTATTATAACAGAAAGTGAAGACAATGTTGTATAAACTTCACATTGTTGTTGATAACGAAAATTTCTCAATTTATCGACGTTCTCATGAAGTAGGTCTTCCTATAACGATTTATGATGTAAAACCAGTTGGCCACTACCCCTAAAATTCGCTCTTTCTCTAATGACTTGATGTTTTTTGCGAAAATAATTAAGTTTACATCCTTATATGATTGTTTTGGTTTCAGAACCAAAGCCAGTTGATCATCATCAGCATCGTAAACTAGCTGATTAAGCTCTGAAGCAACTGAAAATTGATCCAGCTTATGGCAAAGAAGTTATCTTGATTAAAGCTCATTTTTGATTGCCTAACTTTGTAAGTAAGTTATTGTTTTTGTTGTAACAATAATCTATAGGTTGTTCAAAAACGTTGTTTATTATGCCAAAAAAATTCGTAGTATTGTGTGCTTCTGTGGACCTTTTATTTTTCAGAAGCAGGAAGAGAAAGCTTTTAGATTTAATAGCGAGCGATATTGATCGATGTGAATCGAATTTATATGACCAGAATCGACTGCAATTTATTTTAATAGCCTCATGTTGCTTCTAATAATTATCAGCTTATTGCAGCATAAATCTGGTTAATTCCTAATTTCAAAAAAATCAACTGTTTTTGGATTATTGGATTATTTTTTATTGACTTACATGAAATCATTGAGATGAGACAATTGTAATTTAATGTGGAGCGCTGCATTCTTGAAATAAGTTTGAATTATCTCAATCATCTTATGACGAAGTGAGGTTAATTTAGCTGAGCGGGCCTTTTTTGTCACATAGTCTTAATTTGTGCCTTTTGTGTCTTTTTTTTTTGTTACCGACTATCACACACAAACTGTGATCGTCGATTTTTAACTGCCTGATCGCTATCAGAAGATATACCAGTGTCACGGATATTTCCAAAAATCGGTTCGGAAATCTAAAAAATAAATGCAAAGGTACATTGATACACAGAGAAAGTATTTTTTTTTATTTGTACTTATTGTTAGCACACAATTTTATAGTACACTAAACTATATCATCAGACTAGATTTTGCCAATTTTCTGATGATGTTTTCATACCATCGAAGACTCAGCCAAATTTATGTTAAAAAAATCTGTAAACATTTTGGAACGCATCCTTTCTATATCGAGCACCAAATTATACAACGAAGACAAAGTCATAGGTAAAGGCACGTCGAAAAGTTGCCTCAATTACGACAACTTGTTAATTCAGACCGGGAAATGTCGCAAAACTTTTCTGGACTTTTCGCAAAGGGAGAACTTCAACCCGACAAAAATTTCGAACAAAACGTTATAAGGCATTAGTATGCTCCTCTTTCAATTTTGAATATCTCTTTTCCTTTTCTCTACGTTTAACAAAATTCTCAAAAATAGAGTATGTTACAAAAAAATGTCAATATAAAACTATACAATATACAAGGCCCGCCTCACTGAAAACAGGACTTTTTCAGGAAAAAACACAAATATTTATTTTTTCGGCAAAAATCATTATTTTTATTCAAAATAGTCTCCTTGCTCGTCAATACAACATTTTGCACGGTCAATTAGGTTGACGAATTAATTTTTGATCTCGGCCAAAGATCGATGCCAAAGATGATGGTTACAATTAATGGTTAAAATGCTATTTTTGGTTAAAAAATCAGTAATGAGTGTCGGGCAATGGGACGGCACATTATCATGCAATAAACGCCTGCTGCCTTGTTAACGACAACAGACGCTTCAAAACACCAAGGCAAAACTCAGTATTGATTGTTTGACCAGGTAGAACTGACTCCTTGTATACATTTTCCTCCGAATCGTAGAAACAAATCAACATTGTTTTGATTTTTGACATTTCGAGACGGCTTTTCTTCGGATTTGGCTCGCTCATGTACTTCCATTCGACACTTTCACGTTTGGTTTCTGGATCATCTTGAACACACCACGTCTCAGCACCAGTAAAAATGCTGAATTTAAAGTTTTCGTCCGTTTTCGATTCTTTAATTAAGTCTTTTTTAATTAATTAATTAATTAAGTAATGTTTGATTCGGAGCAATCTTTGGTCGTCAGTCAACTTATGTGAAACAAAGCTTGCACAAACCAACAGTCCCTAATAATTAGTCAAAATGCGATAAATTAAATCTTTGGACATGTTATTGCTATTTTTTATTTATAAATTCACGCACAATTTCAATGTTACTTTGAGTAACTATGGAATTTTTCAGACCAGGATGTTCGTCGTCCTTGATGTCCTCAACCACTCGTGGACTCCGCCACAGGATAAACAATCCTCTTTTTTTTCTACCGCATTTTCGTAGTTCCAGTAACACTTCAGAATAAATTTCCGTTGCTCAAAGGTAAGTCTGGTAGCAGCCATTTTCCTTTTAATCTGAAAAAAATGCAGTGTGAGTAAGTTATCAGATAGTAGAGTGTGTATACATTTTTTGAGACACCCTGTAGGTACTTAATATTAAAGATGTCCTCAATAAGTGGTAAAACAAACATACCTGTATAATTAGGCTTTTAAATAAGAAATAATTATCGATTTTTTTAAATTTATTTTAAAACTTTATCATAAATAATACTGATAATCGATGCGAAAAACTTTTTAAAAACTTGTTATAATTAATTATAAATGAATTAAAAATGTATAAAATTTAAATAAATATCACGTGACTAGGAACGCGCCACGATTGGCTATATATATATATATATATATATATATATATATATATATATATATATATATATATATATATATATATATATATATATATATATATGTATATACTGTCAAAATTATTGTTGGTTAAGTGACAAAGGGTTCATAAAGGCTAATTCTAATAATATACCTGCAGTGGATATTTTTATGGTTACAGATTTTTTGAAAAATGACGTTCGGTTCAATTCAGCTGAAGTTCGAGGTGCTAAAGCATCGATGTAAGTGTTTAAAAAAATAATAATGTAAATGTACTTAAGAAAAATATATTTCTATTAAATATAATTAAACTATTTGTAGTGTGTTACGATAAAGTTACGGTGAGAAGGCTATAGGTTTTGTTCAACTTAACTGCAATAATTGTTATTTGCATTGTAAAAGTACGTGTATATCCAGCACATAAAGTTTGAAGTAAAGCTTATACAGTTACATTAACTATTAATGAAAAATTAAGAAAAGTTCAAGACACTCAATGTCACGATTGTGCAGCTTCAGCAGATAATAAATACTCAAACAAAAAAAATTATATGTTATATATTTGTAATACTGGTTTTCAAAAATAATGATTTTCTAGTTTTGTAATTATTACTAATAAAACTTCCCCCAACTAGGATAATATATTACAGTAGATTATAATATGTAAACTACATTAATAATCAATTCAAAATAAAAACAATCACTATCCAAAATTATATACTTATTTATTTGGTTGGTTTCATTGAAGTTTGCAATCCTTTTAAAACCACACTGATTCTTCAAACCACTATACTAAACTCTATTAACAATATTTTCAAATAAAATCCAGCCATACTATATTATTGCTTCAATTAAAGTTTTCAGTATTTTTAAAATGATTGCGATTTTTTGACTTAAATGTTTTACAAACTACTACATTAGACTCTTGATTTAATAATATTTGCAAATATTATTAATTGTGGCTGCTAACAAGCTCTAATGCATAACCAGCTAGAGATTTCCTAAATAAGAGAACGCACCTAAACCTTTTTTTTTAAGTGGAAAACTTATAGTCGAGGTGTGGGACTCTCCTGTTAAGGTCTACCCGCTATGTATCCTGGAACCACTACTCACTATGTATCCTGTTCAATCAATAGATGAAATGTACCAAAATCCTGAAAAACAAAATATTTTTAACTGTTTTGTTTTTATTTAGAATATAAATATACTATTTTCTTTACTTTTTGTTTGGATAGTAGGTTTGCTTTTCTATTTTCTTTTTTTTTGCATACTCCTTCAGATGTTTGTTTTGATTCCATGAAAAACTGCTTTGCCAGTCCTTAATTTAACTAGTTAGTGTTCATCCAACTAATCACACAAATTTCTGTACTCTTCGACCATCTATAAATTAGATTATCCTGTAAAACTTTCATAAGTATAAGACTTTTCATATACGATTACCTTCCCAATCGGTAGTCGAATTTTGTTCTTGTCTAATTCTTGAATATGATTATTCCTATCCTACAAAATTGACGATCCTGTAAGGCTTTTTTTATTGTTACTACCCTCAGTTGTGTTGCTACATGTAGATTATTTGCGGACACACAGGAATATTCCTTCTTATAAATTTGGCACGTTAATTTGTTATCCCTACATGAATTAAATAATATAAATAAAAGTTATAAAAACGAATGCAAAAAACAAAAGGAACCCTAATAGGGTTTCATTCTGAACTTACTTTTGAAGCTCCATATATATGAGAATAACGTCGAAAACAGCACCGAAAGCCTAAATAACAGTTAAAAGCAAGTATATTTGCAAATCAATCGCCAAACCAACAGTCAAAGATATAGGTTAAACCCATAGAACAATGACTAAAGATCGATAAATTGTTTTATTTGCCCGAAACTCCGATTCTTTCGGAACGTCTATTCAGAAACAGGGCGAAAGAATATTTCGGTATTAAGTAACCGAATTGCCCCGAGCCGAACCGATTGGCCTTCGGTACATTCTGTGAGGTCACAGATTGCTCCGATTGTTTTCGGGAATTGTCGGCGTGTCATCCAAAAAATGAATTTTCAATTTGATATAACTTTTGAATTATAAGGAAAAAAAAAAAAATAAAAATAGTTTTGTTATAAAACATATATATGATATTTCCGTTTATGACAAAATTTGTTCAAAAACCCAATTACTTCCTTAACACTTCCCCTGTCGCTGATCTCAACGAAAATACCCCTACAAAGCTAGATTTTTCTTTCTATTTTTCCCACTTCTCTGTTGCAACTTATTTTTATTTCCGGAAAAATTCCTGTTCGCATTCTTATGCAGTTTTTTTCTGGTCCTTCACGGTGGTAAGAGCTGAGACGAGTCGTTGTACAAGGGTGCTAGAGACTGGTAGAAAAGGCATGTTGACAAAATTATGACCACTTCAGACATGAGATATGGTGTCGTGAGTGTGGTTTTTTTCAGAGCGCAACGTTTATGTCGCAGGAAAAGAAAGCGATGACGGTTTTAGTATGTTTGTCGAAATATCAGATTAACTTAATAGTGATTTAATTCCTTTTTTTCGTTGATTTAGTGTGAGAGCTTTAATATATCACTGTTTAAAATTAATACTGTTATAGTAAATATTAAATTGTGTGCTAAAAATATGTATCGTCGTTAATTAAAACACACCATGGCTCTAAATAAGTGTTACTAATTTAACATTTAGCAAAATGCAAGACATACATGATTACTTAGTTTGAAACTAAGTAGCGTAGAGTTATTCAAAATGTTTTCCTTTGCTTTCATAAAGTTCTTGATGTTAAAATTTGGTATTATGTCGTCAACTTAATTCTTGGCTTCTTTTTTAATACTTTTGACATTTATTTATAAAAAATTAATAGAAACTTAAGCTTCGAAGTAATCTTCCTCACTTTCGCCAACTTTCAGGCAACTGTCGAATACCAGATTTGATGGTTTTGATGTGATAAAGTCGTAGAGACTTTTTTCGACTTTTTCAAGAGGTGTGAAGATCAACCAGGTGATTTGGTGCAGGTGTAGGTAGTGCAGGGATCGATAGAAATGAAAATTTCTCTCGCAAACTTCAACTATATTAGATGCTCAGTTGTTGTTTAACAGTCATTTAGGTTAGTTGATGTTAGCGTTTCTGTAAAGATGGAAAAAGGCGAATATGGAGTCATCATTAAATTCTTACCAGAATAGTTACCATCATCTAGTTTCATGTTGAAGCTAGAAAGACTTTCAGATTACGTTCGTATATATATATATATATATATATATATATATATATATATATATATATATATATATATATATATATATATATATATATATATATATATATATATTTATTTATTTATTTTATTTTAACTTTATGGTCTGCATAGGACCACTCTAGTCAAGTTATGGTTCAGGTCCTTTTTTCTCTTCTCAGCCCAATACTTCTTCATCCACTCTGATCGCAATTTCCTTTCCTCCTCCGGAATCACCCTTCCCGTCCTCTGTCTGTTGATCCTTGCCTGTAGTGCTGTGTGTTTGTCCTGCAATATCTTAAGTGCATCTGACTTGCACTTTAAATCTTCCATTGTGATGTGCAACTCTCTCATGTCTTCCTTAAGTTCTGTGATCCATCTAATATTGCTCTTACTATTCCAAAATTTCTCTATTATTCTCCTACTGATTCTACTTTCCGGTGTCCTTACTAGATGCCCCAAGAAAGATATTCGCTTCTTTCTCATAGTGCTCGTCACTGGTTCTATTTCCTTATAGACGGTTTCATTGGAAGCCAGTCTCCAGACTCCATTTACTTGATAATTTTTATTCAAACAAGTTCTCACTATTCTCCTCTCTGTCTTTAGTATTCCATCTATTGCAACGGTGTTTGTTGTTTTGAATATTGTTTCACATGCATATGTAATTTGAGGTTGAGTGACCGTTTTGTAGTGTTTTAATTTGGTTGCTATTGAGAGACATCTTTTGTTGTATGTGTTCTTGGTCACATGCTGTGCTCTAACCAGTCTATCTATTCTACTTTGCCATGCTGGTTTTTCATTCAAATTGTATGTGATTATTTCACCTAAATATTTAAATCTTTCCACAATTTTTATCTCTTGGCTACCCAGTTCAATTTTGTTTACTAATGGAAGTTGAGTTGACATGATTTCTGTTTTTTCAAATGAAATTTTCAAACCAATATTCTGAGCTATTTCCTGTAAAGATTTTATTTGTTGTTTTGTTTCCTGAATGTTATTGGCCAGAAGAGCTAGGTCATCAGCAAACCCTAGACAATTCAAATGTATGTTGTCCTTTTTGGTTCCAATTTTTATATTTTTTGGGTTGTTCTTGTACCATTCTCTCATTATATACTCCAGTGCACAGTTAAAAAGAAGAGGTGATAATCCGTCACCCTGTCTCAAACCAGTTTTTACCAAGAATGGTTCAGAAAGTTCTCCCCTGAACTTAATTTTAGAAATTGTATTAGTTAGAGTAAGTTCTATCAATTTGATCAGTTTTGGGTGAAGTCCAAAATGTCTTAAAATTTTTAATAATGATGGTCTGTGGATGGAGTCGTATGCTTTCCTGAAATCTATAAACGTTATCCAAAGGGGGTTGTTTCGTTTTCTATAATATGCCATGACTAGCTTCAAAGTAATTATTTGTTCTGTGCAGCTTCTCCAGGGTCTGAAGCCTCCTTGGTATTCACCTAGCTCTTGATCTAGTTGTTGTTTAATCCGATTATATAGTATCTTAGAGAAAATCTTATATGTGCCGTCTAGTAAGGAAATACCTCTGTAGTTGTCTGGATTACTTCTATCACCTTTCTTATGAAGTGGGTTGATTATAGCTGTTGTCCATTTTTCCGGGAACTTTTCTGATATCCAAACCTTATTTAATATCATATGGAGGGAGGTCTGGGTTGTACTTCCGGCGTATTTCCACATCTCTGCAAAAACCTGGTCTTCACCACATGCTTTGTAGTTTTTCATTTCCTTAAGTGCTGTTTCAACTTCTTTTGCTGTAGGTGGGTTTATATTTTCCGGTTTAGTTTTTATAGGGGTCTGTGTATCAATAGATAAAAGTTCCTCAGGTTTATCACAGTTCAAGAGCTTGTTAAATGCTTCTGCCATGATCTCTGCATTTTCCTTATTATTATGTGCTGTTTTTCCATCCATATTTTTCAACAATAATGTAGGGGGGTTGTATTTTTGCAATTGTTTATCAAAGGCCTTGTAATAATCTCTCGAATTTGTTTTATAATAATTTTCCTCTATTGAGTTTATTAAATCTTTTTGATACTGTCGCTTAATTTTTTTAATGATTTTGGTGAATTCTTTTCTGACATTCTTGAGGTTAGTGGCGTTTTCTTCTGTTTTGTGAGTTTGAAATTTCAACCAAGCTTGATGTCTCTCCTCATGCATTTTGTCACAATCAGAGTTCCACCAGGCATGTCTCTTCCGCGGATTTAATGGGGCTAGATCTTTTGCATTCTGTTTAAGAATTGGTATTAGTTCTTCTAAATTGTCTGTTAGTCTTGTGGCTCCCGTTCTTTTCTGGTACTGGTCATTCTGGATTAACTGATGAGGGTCGTATGTCCTTTTCTCTCCCTCTGTGTTTTGTCTCTTCCTTCTTAAAGGGGTAAATTTAATCTTGATTTTTATTAAGTAATGATCTGAGCCGGTGTCCGTTCCTCTTAGAACTTTGACATTGTGGATTTCCTTGTGAAAGAACTTGTCCATGCATACGTGGTCCAGCTGCCATTCCCCCTTTGTCCAGTCAGGATGTTTCCAAGTTTTGAGCTTATTTGGTTTTCTTTTAAAATATGTAGACTTGGAGATGAGTCCATGTGTTCTACAAATTTCGATGATTCTTTGGCCATTTCTATTAGTATATCTATGAGGAGCCCACTTTCCAACTACATCTCGATACTTCCTTTCTTTTCCCAATTGAGCGTTAAAGTCCCCTATAAGGATCTTGACATGATTCATATTTACTTTATTCATTGTCTGATCAAGGAGATCCCAGAAATTATCTACTTCTTGCATAGTTTTTGTTAGGAAGTTTTTTTCATTAGTGGGGGCATGGGCATTTATGATGGTGTAAAATTTGTTTGTGGTTTGTAAAGTTATAGTTGCAATTCTCGATGAAATGGCTTTAAACTCAATTATGGAATCTATGATTTTCAAATTTACTATAAATCCTGTACCAAATTGGGGGCATTGCTTCATGACTCTTTGTCCTGGCCTCTTGGTCCATGTTTTGCCTGTCTAATTCATCTGTGAAGTTCTTGAGTTTTCCGGTTTTCAGTAGAGAATTTATGTTATGTGTTGCGATGTAGTTAATATGTTTATGTTTGATTCTGAATACATGTGACTTCGAATGCTCCGATTCATTCTTGCCTTCCAGGTGACTACCCACCGAATCCGATGTAGTCTTCTCCTTCCTCGAGGGGTTGGACGGTGGAAATTTTTTTTTTACTAAAAGACCTTTCCATATCTGACTGTCGAAGATATATATACATATATAATATATATATATATATATATATATATATATATATATATATATATATATATATATATATATATATATATATATAATATATTATATATGTATATATATATATATATATATATATATATATATATATATATATATATATATATATATATATACTAGACTGATAAAAAAGTTCGCGGACCGACACCTATAGAGCAGTACAAGAACTAAAAATAGACTACATTTTGAAGTATCATCCTTTATATGGACATATGTGAAGTTTCAAGTCGATCTATCAATTCATTCGTACAAAAACAGCAGCTTAAAGTAAGAGTATCAGTGTTATTTTTTTAAAATGGAAAATATTGAAAATCGTCCACTGTTTAAATTCTCTGTAAAAAAAGGTTTAAAGGCAATGGAAATTCATATTAAAATGGTATATGTATTAGGGGAATCTGCTTCTTCAAAAATAATGATTTGTAAGTGGGCAGGTGAGTTTAAACGTGGTCGTACAAGCCTGGATGATGATCCTCGTTTTGGGCGTCCAATAAGTGCAACTACTGAACAAATAATTAATTCTATAGTTGATATGGTTATGTATGACAGATAATTGACTTTGATGAAATTGCTAAGACCATGGGCATCTCAACTGAACGGGTGTTTTATATTTTGAAAAAGGAATTGGGCTTGAGAGAGTTATCTGCAAGATGGGTTCCACAATTGTTAAATTCTAATCAAAAACGATTTCGAGTAAAACTTTCTTACGCACATTTTACCAGCATATTCCTGAACTGCGGCAACAAACCACAAAGTCTTCACTTTGCGGTTTTAGCCCGGTTGTTCAGCTCCGAAGCAGCCAAAGTCGTCAAAATCCACCAAAAAGGTTATGGCATAATTCTTTTGAGATGCAAAAGGCATTTTGTTACTTGATTGCCTTCAAACTGGTGATAATAGGACAGTATCAATCAAACTTTTTGATTGATCGAAGAAAAAAATCATTTTTCATCAATGCACCAGCTCACAGATGTGTTCTTGCAATTGCCAAATTGAAGGAGTTACATCACGAATTGTTGAAGTATTCATCATATTCATCAGATCTATCCCCCTCTGACTTTTTTTCTGTTCCCAAACCTCAATAAATTTCTACGTGGTAAGCGTTCTTCATCAAATGAAAAAATTATAACAGCCGTAGATGAATATTTTGAACGACTTCCAGAAAATTACTTCAGAGATGGAATAAATAAAGTGGAGAAGCTCTGGAAAAATGTGTTGAACTTAGGGGAGAATATACGAAAGTCATTTTTTCAACTATAAACTAGTTCTATCATTTCCGCTCCGCGAACTTATCAGTTAGCCTAGTATATGTTTATATATATATATATATATATATATATATATATATATATATATATATATATATATATATATATATACTTCAGAAATCTTTCTAACAACCGTTTGAAATGAGGCCTGGATCTGCTTTTGGTTAATTTAGTCCCAGGAGGTTCAAATTACACCTCTGAGTTTCGTTTTTGTTTGGAACTGTTTACAACTGCTAAAAACCTGTCTCCGTAGAAGATCCCAAACATTTTCTATTATGTTCATATGTGAAGAACGGATGGGCCATTCATGGTTGGCCTAGAACATCTATATTTTTGAATGTTTCTAGAAGAGTTTCTAGATCTAGAAGAAGTTTTTCAATGTGTATTGGAGCGTTGTCCTGTTGGAAAAGAAACTCTAGTTCTGATAAATCTTCAAATCGTGGTCTTTGGACTTCAAGCATGCTTTTATTTTCTTCATCGTTCACCAGTTTCTCCATGAAAATTATAGAAGAATTTTTGATATATCCGATGGCTGTCCAAATCATAACCGAACCACCCTCCGTCAATCGTCGTGACAATATTTTTTGTTCTCTCCTTAAGTTATGGTAATAATGTTGATATTTATCTGGACCATCGAGATTGAGTAAACGCCAAGCGGGCAGTGCCCACTTGGTAACACTATTATTGTGTCATAATACTACCATAACACTATAGGTATCACACACCTATCATAATACGAGGTAAGCGGTGGTTGTTTTGTTATTTTTTTTTCTTTGAATCCAGTAAATTTTTCTGAGCAAACTTTATCGACATTTATGTGGATGCTTGCTTCCTACACGATGGCGCGCGCAGATTGGGTTGAATTTGAAGCGATTTTCAAAATTAACGAGCTTTCTCGCTTTGTAGTTGCATAATGTCATCCGGAACTCTTCCATTTGGTGCAGTTTTCGAGTAATTCCATGATTCCATCTAATTTCATGTCAAGAATTCTTTAATTGTTTTGTTAAGTTTTGAACCACGATCTTCACTTAACACTCAAAACTCTAATATATACTATATATAGTAGTATACAGATATATATATATATATATATATATATATATATATATATATATATATATATATATATATATATATATATATATATATATATATATATATATATATCATCATCATCATCATCATCATCAGTCTGTAACGATCCACTGCAGGATGAAGGCCTCTTCAGCATGTTTCCAACTTTCACGGTCCTGGGTTTTCCTCTGCCACTCGGGTCCAATATAATTAACGATGTCATCAATCCATCGTGCTTTCGGTCTTCTTCGCGGACGTTTGCGATCAAGCGGTATCCACTCTTGGTCCATCTGTCGTCCCTTCGCCTCGCTATATGGCCTGCCCATCTCCATTTCAATTACTTTGCTCTTCCAGTGATGTCACAGACTTTTGTTTGTTCCCTAATCCATGCGCAGGACTTTCTGTCTCGTCATTCCCCTCTGTGCCACCCAAAATTTTTGAATTGATTGCGATGTGAGTGTCCAGGTTTTACTTCCATATGTCATAACGGGTAGAATGCACTGATCGAATACTTTTCTTTTCAGGCAAAGTGGTAGTCTGCTCTTAAACACTATGCTGAGCCTACCAAATGCCTGCTAGCCACATTTAACACGCCGTTCCACCTCCCGGGCGGTATTCCCCTCCATTGAAATCCTCTGCTCAAGATATATAAAGCTGTCCACAATCTCCAAATTCCTTCCTAAAACTGAAATTCTTCTGTCCTGAGCGAAGCTGACTCTTTTTCAGGTTTATTTTCAAACCAAATAGTTCGCCAGCCCTTTGCAGTTCTTGTATGCGTCTTTGCAGCTCCTCTGGGTCTTGTGAAATGAGAATAATATCATCTACAAATCTAAGATGATTTAAGTTTGCACCATTGATCTTTACACCATCCTGTTCCCAATCCAGTTTACGGAATACTTCTTCAAGGCCAGCCGAGAAAAGAATAGGCGATATTGCGTCACCCTGCCGTACACCTCGTTCTACATTAATTCCCACTTCAAGGTCATCAAGGTGAATTGTGGCTGTTGCTTCATCATATATCGATTCTAATAGGTTTAAATAGCAGTGCATCCATTATCGCATCCTTTGAGATGGAATCAAATGCTTTTTCGTAGTCAATAAAAGCCAAGCACAGTGGCATGGTGTATTCATTGTGCCTTTCTATGACCTGCTGTACAACCTGGATGTGATCCATTGTTCTGAATCCTTTTTTTAAATTTAAATTTTTTTAATATTCTTTTAGAAATTATCTTAGTGAAAACTTTGTACATTACTTTGTACATTCCTGTGCCCCTTTTTTATGTAAAAGGATCACTTCTGCATTTTTCCATAAGTCAGGTACTTTTTGTTCTTTGAGGCATTTTGAGTATAATTTTGCCAGTGTTTTATGTAACGTCCGACCACCAGCTTTTAACATTTCGACAGTTACACTGTTCTTTCCTGGAGCCTTGCCGTTTTCCATCGATTCTATAGCATTTGTGACTTCCTTCACTAGGATATCTGGCATTTGTTCTTCCGTGGGTATTGTTGTCTTTGATATATATATATATATATATATATATATATATATATATATATATATATATATATATATATATATATATATATATATATATATATATATATATATATATATATATATTAACTACAGTTCCTGCGAGTTTTAATCAGTTGCCCTTTTGAAAATAATGTCTGCTAAAGGGTGGCCCTTTTCACCCTCACAAATTCTACTTACTCTTTTTACATCATGTTGTATCTTTTTATTTATATACTGCTTCTTAACATATCCCTTTTGTTTATCGTCAATAATTGTCTTTAAGCTGATCTAGTGTTTGAGATTTATTAATGTAAACTATTTCTTTAAGATAACTCTCAACATCTTGGAGTCGATCTCAGCTCTCCATTTTTCGAGGTTAATCGACTATGAAATGTTCCTTCAAAAACGTTATTGTAACCTTTCAGAATGGGCTACAGCATACTGCTGAAATCAATAGTCCACAGCCTCTCCTAATTGAGGCTGAACGTAAAAGTTTGCAAGTACAGCTCGGCATTTACAGTTTTTGTTAATTCAGTCTCATTTTTAAAAAGGAAATGTCCAATAATGCTTTGTGCGAAAACTGCAAGGTTCTGTATGACTTTCTCACTATGAAGAGGCATTTCATGGATTAAGTGTACATTTTTTGCACCCCAGTAACGTGAATTTTGACAACGTGAATATTAACAAATCCATTTATCTAAAAATGGGTCTCATTAGACATCTACAATTTCTTGAAAACATATTTATGTTAATTTGCAGCATTTTGAAAAGACACGACTAAATTCTCATGGCTATTAGAAATCATGGGGGTTACGCTCTTACGCTAGCTGGGTTTTATGTGGATGCACATAGAGATCTTGTTTTGAAATACATCGTAAAGACAGTTCTTTATTCTCAGTTAAGCAGGGCATTGCCGGTTTAATATTCCTGGAACTTCTCGAACACTTTTTTCATACGTTTGATGGTTTGCTGATAGTATTGCTGTCCGTGGTCTGCCTTGTCTTCTAGTGTAACCCATAGATCAAGTCCTGAAAAATATATCTTCAAAATTTGGCGAAAACTACACTGTATTGAAAGGCGCAAAGTAAACTGTAACATTTTATGTTTAATCTTAAACAGCAAGAAATCAAAATAAGACTTTGCAGATGGGTAATACTAGAACCATCAAAGAACTTGGCACTTGTGTGATATAGTAGTAAAACTTTTCCTCTGATAGGCAGTGATAGAATCTGAATAAATAAGCTATCATGAATAAAACCCAGTGTGAACAAGTTTCAATATGCTTCTGGGGTGATTCCAAATTTAATCTCCAACAAAGAAATTTGCGCTGTATTGAACGACGCAAAGTGAATTGTAACATTTTGTGTTTGATCTTAAATAGCAAAAAAAAAAAAAAAAAACAAACAAATAAGACTTTCTAGATGTGTAAAACCAGAATCAAATCATAGAACTTAAACAGAATTAAAAGAAAATTAAATTAAATTTTTACACACAAGTTTCTTTGTTCGTTATTAGACCAAGAACCTTTTAGACCACCTTTATGCATAATTTTTTATGCATCTTCGTTAATAGTCACATCAGTCCAGGTATGTTTTCTAATTCTTTTTGGTTATAACAATAGGTACAACACAGTGGGGACTCATAAAAAACAAAGACAAACGGTCTGTCAAATAACAAAAACAATCACTAGTTATTAATGAATTAACTAATTTTTGTTTAGTCTAAATTTAAATTCATCGGTGGTCGAGTAGATTTTTTGTTTCCTTTCACAAAAGGAAGAAATGGCTCTGTGTCCGGTTTACCTTTATTCAAAGCATTCGTTCTTGCATAATAATCAGTGGACATGTGCTATTCGTGTCGAAAAAAATGTATTCATTTAAAAACAACGCCTCTACTACGTATTGAATACACGAATGGTAATAATAATAATAAAATTGATAAAAATTCGATACGTGTCTCGGTACCATTCAATTTTTTTCCTTGTAATGAATAGTAAAACAGTGAAATAATAGCTATAATATCACGGGTCTATGAATATTCGTCATGAATGGTAGATCGTATCGCTTGTTTAGGTGGAAATAAAATATGGGGAACCACATTTTTCCGAAGATTATGTTGTACAAAACCCACACTTTCGTGGATCTTACAAAGAGTAACCGAAATAAATATCAGTATAGTTTTTTTAGGAGAGTCCCCTCTATATTTATAATATTTCAATAATGTTCTTTTTTTAAATTTTATTATTTAAATAAGGAAAGTATTTATGGTTAGAGGCGCATCAGCATCTAAAGCTATTTAGCGACTGGACCCACAGCTTAACGTGGGTTCCGAACCACGGTCATCAGCTACCGACAAACCCAGGCCAGCACGCCCCTCAGGCTATCAACCCTTGGTTATGTGCCTACGCATAAGTCTATCAGGAAGCCTACCGACTGGCGAGTGACCAACGTGGAACACGTCTCAGAAGGCATCTGGCCTTACCCAGCCTTTAACTGGCGTGACTGAGGGGTAATTCGTTGTCGAATTTTACACTCTTGCCTAGAAACAATCACAGACATTGATGTGTGTGTGTATATGTGAGTGTATAAATGTGTGTGTGTAGGGTAGGAAGTAAAACGGACAGAAGAATTAAAGAAAAGCACCTATCCGAGCGTTGGAATCGAATCAGCTACCTTTGGATTGCCAGGCAGTTTGTATTAAAAATATTTCCTTTTTTTTTACTGAAGATATAGTATGATCAAAAAAGACTTGTGAAATAAAACATAATGTTTTTATCTAAATTTATTTTTTATCTCCTTCAAGGTACTCACAGTCTTTGAAACAGTTTTTATACTAGACTTCTGGTATTTCCGGGAATGCAACCGGCGAACTCTGTAGAATTGCTTCAATGCTTCATTCGAGGGAACAGAAAAGGTCGCACGGTACCATATCTGATGAATATGTTATAGGAGTGAGGCTTCAAATGAGTAAAAAAAGCGAATGTGTGTTTATAACTACACGATAGAAGTGAAAACTTTAAATTTTTCTGTAACCTAACCTATTATTGTCAATACATCTCCAACAAAAATGTTTTTTCCATTCCAAAAATGATTTCCAGCTATTACCAGCATGGAAAAAGCAAATGTTACTCTGAAGGTTGCCGATGTAAACGAACTGTTTGTCACTTGTCAAAGCTCTTCCTCAGTTTTTTAGCCACAGGTGTTCGTTGCCCAATATTTGACCTTTTTCGGCCCGCTTAA